>CM023410.3:35247559-35274559 GCA_004368105.4 Eucalyptus melliodora | reverse complement strand
TCGGCTGAATTTATTTATGCCCGGACTCTCCCAAGTCCACCAATTCACGACTTAATGGTTGAAGTTTTTAACTTATAAATCAAATTTTAAAATGGAGTCGCCACTAATCGATTTGGGGTGGGTTGATTAGAAACCCAAGTGATGTATCAGGAGAAATACTCACTCCTGCGCAACCAGAGAAATTAGGATCGGGGACTTGATTACACTAGCTAATCACTAACGCCCTTTCGGTACCTAATCTTGTTTAAACCCTGAGGTTTTTTGGATGTTTGAGGGATTTTCCATGCATTTTTCGGAGGAAAAACATTTTCTAGGTCTTTTTCTAATTTTTTTGAACACAAAAGGGATTTTTTTGGGTTTTTTTGGTATTTTTGGGAAAATACAAGTCTTTTTGGCTTTTTCTGAAGTTTTTGACAATTTTTGGTTTTTTCATGAATTTTTGGCTTTTTTTTGGATTTTTGACATTTTTTGGAAAATATGAAATATTTTTGATTTTTTTTTTATTTTTCGGAAAATAAAATATTTTTTGACATTTTTAGAAAATAAATTATTTTTTTATTTTTCTTGATTTTTTGGAAAATAAAACATTTTTTAAATATTTTTTGAAAATAAAACATATTTTGATTTTTTTTTATTTTTTGAAATAAAATATTATTTATTTATTTATTTATTTTAAAAAAATTATTTTATATTAAAATAATATAAAAACTGACTCGAGTCGGATTCGCGGGTTGGGTCTGACCCGGGCCAGCGATCCGAATGAGGACGGGCCCGCAACGCTGGCCCGACTCGGATTTTTTTAAATCTTTTTATCTTTTTATCTTTTAATTAAAACGACGCCGTGGCCGGGCGTTTGGGGACGCCCGGCCTAGCCCAACCACCCGCTCCACCTTCCTGCTCCACGACCCGGTTCCTCTGGAACCCTACCCGACCCGGATCCGGCGCATGACCCGGCTCACAGCCCCCCCCCCCCCCGGATTGCAAACCCTACCTGATTTTTCGGGTCTGAATCTGCTTCGCGACCCGGAAAATCGCAAACCCTAGGGTTTGCGAATCCGCGGCGCCGAGGAAGAGACCGAAGGGATCCGACGGCGACGATGGCCATGGCGGTGAGGGCGACGACAGTTGGAACCACGACGACGGCGGCGGTTTTTACCTTTTCTTGAACGGAGGCGAGGGCGGCGACGACAGGAGTTGATCTACAACGGTGGCAGCCACGGCGAGGGCAGATTGATCACGACGACCGCGGCGGACGACGACGGCGTCGGTGGGTCTTAGACAGTCAGATCCGACCAGATCCGGCGCCAAGTTACCTTCTCTCTCCCTCGGGTTCGCCCTTCGAGCTCCCCGAAGTCTCTCGAGGACCCCTCCGAGCTCACCACACCACGGCCGGCCAGAACTCGAGCTCCCTGAAGTCTCTCAAGGGACCCCAAGCTCCGGTGGCCTCTCCCTCTCTTTCTCTCTGTGCGTGTCTCTGGTTTTTGGTCTCTTTCTTCCTCGATGGTGGCCCCCCTCTATTTATAGGCGCAGGAGTGGCCGGTCGGCGAGGCTTCGACCCGACGGTTGGACCGCCATTCCATCCACCATCATCACCTCCTCCGGTCACGTCCCGTCGACGCCACCTGCTCCTCTACTCTGCACGCGACTGCCGTCTACTCACCCCCTTCCCCTTCGTCGCGCCCCTCTGCGCGTGCGCTACAGAGGCGCGAGGAAGAAGAAGACAGGGAGGGGCTGGGCTGAGGCGAAATGGGCTGAGGGCCCATACAAAGGCTGCTTTTTTCTTTTTGTTTTTCTTTTGCTTTGCTTTGCTGTTATTTATTTATTTATTTATTATCTAATTAATTTTTTAGGCGTCAACAACTGCCCCTCTTTGAAGGTGAGCTCGCAGAGGTTGCATTCAAAGACAAACTGATGCCTAAATTTTGTCCATATATGCGTAGCAGATTATATTTTATTTGGAACTTATTATCCTGTAAAAGGAGCAATATAACGTTACATATATTAAGACAGATAAAAAGATACCTGTAGTTACTTACCGGGAGTGAGTGAGGTAGGGTGTGAACCCCGAGTTTGTCAAGTATCAAGGCATCATCTTACCTGGTGATGTGAAGAGGTTGCTTTTCCAAGGCTCGAACCATTCTTCGGTCGCCTGTTAAAACAATCAGTGATTTGTCTAGGACCCGAACCTTTCTTCGGTCACCTTGACGGGAAATTGCTCCCCTAGGACCCGAACCATTCTTCGGTCGCCTGTTTGGAGCAATCATTGGTTTGTCTCGGACCCGAACCATTCTTCGGTCGTCGTGACGAGAAATTGCTTCTCTAGGACCCGAACCATTCTTCGGTCGCCTGTTTAAAACAATTAGTGATTTGTCTAGGACCCGAACCTTTCTTCAGTCGCCTTGATGGGAGATTGCTCCTCCAGGACCCGAACCATTCTTCGGTCGCCTGTTTGGAGTAATCAGTGGTTTGTCTTGGACCCGAACCATTCTTCGGTCGCCGTGACGGGAAATTGCTTCTCCAGGACCCGAACCATTCTTCGGTCGCTTGTTAAAACAATTAGTGATTTGTCTAGGACCCGAACCTCTCTTCGGTCGCCTTGACGGGAGATTGCTCCTCCAGGACCCGAACCATTCTTCGGTCGCCTGTTAAAACAATTAGTGATTTGTCTAGGACCCGAACCTTTCTTTGGTCGCCTTGACGGGAGATTGCTCCTCCAGGACCCGAACCATTCTTTGATCGCCTGTTGGAGTAATAAGGGGTTTGTCTCGGACCCGAACCATTCTTCGGTCGCCTGTTTGGAGTAATCAGTGGTTTGTCTCGGACCTGAACCATTCTTCGATCGCCGTGACGGGAAATTGCTTCTCCAGGACCTAAACCATTCTTTGGTCGCCTATTAAAACAATTAGTGATTTGTCTAGGACTCGAACCTTTCTTCGGTCGCCTTGAAGGGAGATTGCTCCTCCAGGACCCGAACCATTCTTCGGTCGCCGTTGGAGCAATCGGTGGTTTGTCACGAAATTGAACCATTCTTCGGTTGCCGTGACGGGACTCTCCAAGAACCATTTTTCGGTCGCCTATTGAAACAATCAATGATTTGTCTAGGACCCGAACTTTTCTTCGGTCGCCTTGACGGGAGATGCACCGACCTTTCTTAGGGCATCTCATTTGTAGGTTTCTGATTTGTATCGAGGACACCAGTTGGTACCCAACCTTTCTCGGGAGATGTACCGACCTTTCTCAGTGCATCTGCTTTGGAAGATACCTGGATATTCACAAGCATATCAAAGAGTACCTGGATAATCACAAGTACTAACCTAGATGATATTTGGGCCTTTGCAAGCATCAAAATGGATATTTTGGCTGACCATAGGCATTGAAGGGGTACTTGGATGATCACAAGTATGAATTCTTGGGGGATACTTGGACATTCACAAGTATCGAAAGGGGTATTTGATAATTGGAAATATTGAGAACATACCTTGGACATTTGTGAAGGTGTCCTACCTCCTGGCAATTGGGAATATCGAGGACGTGCCTCGCATATTCGTGAAGGTCTCTCACCTTCTGGTAGTTGGGAATATTAAGGACGTACCTCGCATATTCGTGAAGGTCTCTCACCTCCTGGTAAATGGGAATATCGAGGATGTGCCTCGCATATTCATGAAGGTTTCTCACCTCCTGGTAAATGGGAATATCGAGGGCGTGCCCCGCATATTCGTGAAGGTCTCTCACCTCCTGGTAATTGGGAATATCGAGGACGTGCCTCGCATATTCGTGAAGGTCTCTCACCTTCTGGTATTATAATCTTGAATGTGGTATGAGGCTTACCTAGATTGACGTAGGCACTTAAAAAGGGGTGGAACACCTGGATAGCCACAGGTGTACAAAGTACTGGAATACTTGGATGAACACAGGTGTTTAATGATATGATCTGGGACCACTCAGGCTGGTCCAAGCGCTAGAAGACATACATGGACGGTGGTGCCAAGCACAACAATGGAATGCTTGAACAGCTGCTATATTATTTGGGGACAACTCGAGCAAGTTGAGTGTCATGAAAAGGAAGTACCTGGACAACGGTGGGTACTTGATGATATGGGGATACCTAAACAGCAGTAGGTATTCAACAATAAAGGGATACTCGGTTAATCACAAGCATTAATAGTCTAAGGACAACTCGAACAGGTCGAGTGTCAAGAAAAGGGAGCACCCGAACGATGGCTGGTATTCAAAGACAATGGGATGCTGAGACAGTTGCAAGCATCCAAACTCAAGGGACGATTCGAATAGGTCGAGTGTCAACAGAGGGAGCACCTGGCAAGTGGTAGGTACTAAAAAACGAGGGGGTACTTAGGCAGTTGCAAGCACCCAAACTTAAGGGACGACTCGAATAGGTCGAGTGTCACAAAGAGAGTATGCTATAGGTACCTTAAGACAAATGGGGATAGAGATATGCACATGATTGTATACGCTATTTGCACAATATGCACACATGATTGTATATACTGTAAATTCATAAATTCAAATGTGATTTATGCATGATAACTTTATCAATTTCGTATCATTCGAATTCCATTGGGGAAGATTTTGAAAGACAACATTTATTCGGAATATAGATGTTTTGAGCATGCCAAATGAAGGACTTTCAGTCTGAAAGGACTTTTCACTTATTCTCATAGAGGAGGCTATCCTGACCATTGATGCAGGATTTATAAGGACCACACTATTTCACTATCATCATGTCAGCAGGGGTCCGAGTGTTCTGGCAAATGGTATGACTTTACCAATGTGAGAGGTCTTTGTTGAAATTGTGATGAAGACTTGGTCAATGGCTCATCAAGTGGGATCATCGAGGTTGAAGTCGATGGATAAAAATGCCGCATGATCATCTCCGGATTTACAAGTCAAGAACCCTGCGAAAAGAGATAGAGTAATCTTGCTTGTACTTCTTCGAGCGATGTTTATGTACACATGAAATCCTACGCTAATTAAAGTGCCCCTAGTCTGAAGAGACTTTTACAATGGGAATGTAACGTAGTCTTGGCTCACATGTAAGAGGGTGAGAGTTGGTGATTGTCTTGGCATTTGTCACTAGTCTTTCTTCACGGTCAGATGGAGGTTGTATCAATTGAACAACAATTTCTCTTGGGAATACAAATGGCTGTATTTTCATTTGGGGCATTGGCCTTGCTTTTACCAGGCACACTGCTTTTTTCATGCCCCTATTTCTCATCTCAATTTTTCATTCATGGGCATTGACCTTGCTTTTACCAGGTACACTGGTATTTTATGCCCCAGTTTTTGTTCTTGTTGCTTGAGGAATTGATCTTGACAAGTTCATGCAACCGCCTTTGCTAGGCTATGGAGTCTTCATCTTTTGTTGGTACTTCTGATTATGCCGCTCAAACGACAGTGGCTTTTGCTTTGCCTCCATGTGAGGGTGAATTTACAGACTCAATTTAGTTGTACAATGGATACAAGTGCGTAAATAAAGAATTGCTCTTCACGAATCTAGGGCACTTAAATTAACGCGAGTGTTCATATGCAATAAAGACACTCGAAGATTGATGCAAGTGCAAGCAAGAAAATTTCTATCCCCTTTCTCACCTTGTGATGCTGATTTGCTTTCGACTTGCCCCATGTGGGGTGGTTCTTTGGGAGTATAGCAGAGATTTGTCAATGTATGGGGCTCAAAGTGAGTGATGGAATGCCTCTCACTGCCTTGATCATCGTACCATTCACGAGAGAACTCTTTACCCTGTAGTCATGGAATTTTCTGCACTCATCTCACAAGTGTATAGATGGGGGATTGTGTGTAGGATATGGCTTGCCTGTCATCATTCTGACGCGCCTCATCCAACATGCTCAATCAATCTTGTATTCTTTAATCGGCTGTCTATTCTAATAATTCTCAATGGAATCAATGATTTAGACAGACAAAATCATCATGCAGAATTCACCAAAAAAAAAATGCATGCAGTGTATGATGTGATGGAGTTTGTACTCTTAAAATAAATGAATGGCTTTTTACTCAAAAGGAACTTATTAACAGCTTTAGGGGTGTTTACTTGGTGGAACAGCATTCACAAATGTGTTGAATTTTGAAAGAGTTATTTACAAAGGGTTATTGACAAGTGAGTGTCGATGGATGTCTCTATTGAAAGAGTTATTCACAAGGGTTATTCACAAGTGAGTTATTTACAAAGGGTTTTGACGCGTGAATAATCAGCTAAAGGTTGAGAATTTGATCGAGTGTCTCTGCTCTTGTCCCGGGTTTGGATCACTTGGTTTGCCCCCATTTAACCATTAAGCCTGTCCCTTGAATCCCAATGCTTCCTGTCAATATAAGTTCAGAAAGTGAGTGTTAGAAGTGACACCAAGCATTTCCCCCGAGTTTATATGAGCTGGCTTCTAGGGATACTTGAATGTCGATGATGGTCTCTTTGTAGTTCCATGCTTCTTTCGACCGGCTTTTCTTATTTGTGGCCACGTAGGCATGATTGCTAGCTGTTGATTTACTTTCAACGCCTTCCTTTTGTGGAACTTCCCCTCCTGTCTTTGATTAGCAGCATTGGGCAAAGTCATGTATCTCAGGCTTCTATGGAATTTTGAGATGGACAATTAAAATTTCCACCTTTCCAATAGCAATTGCTTCTTGCAAGGGCATGCGTCTGGAACAAGAAGTGAGGTTTCCGGATTCTAAGATTGCTGACTGGGACAGAAAGTTCCTTCTAACCAGGCTGGCTCCTGAACGACGCATCTTTTACACCAAGCTAGGCGAAATTGACATGGATTACTCTTATGCATCTGCCTGGGTAATGTCGATTTGCCCAAGTTATGCCATCGAGTTTGCTACTTGATTTTCGACACTTCCTTAAATGCTGGTGATTACCATTCATTTTTCTCCAAATACACGATTTTCATGACGGTGTAAATACATCACTCATATATAAAAGGTGCATAGGCATCTTTAATATGATAGAGAAGTGTTTGGCAATGCCAGATGATGAACATCATTCAAGGGTAGTACTTTTTTACAGCATCGAAATTAACTGGTTTAGAAAACTCTCGCCCATCCATCTCAGTTAGGATCAAGGCTCCTCCAAGGAGTATCTTCTTTATTACATAAGGACCCTTGTAATTTGGGGCGAACTTGCCTCCAGGTTCTGGAAAGATTGGCAGCATCTTTCTCAAGACTAGCTCATCTACCTCGAAGTGCCTGGGTCGCACCTTTTGATTAAATGATCGAGCTACCTTCTGTTGATAACACTGACCGTGATAGAGGGCTTTCAGTCGCTTTTCATCGATTATGTTCAGCTGCTCGAGCCTTTGTTGTGTCCATTCCTCCTTAGATAATCCAGCTTGGGATAAAATTCGTAGGGAAGGGATTTCTACTTCCACGGGTAAAACTGCCTCCATACCGTAAACCAGGGAAAAAGGGGTTGCCCCAGTAGAAGTTCGAATCGAAGTTCGATATGCTGTTAGTGCGAAGGGTAGCCTCTCATGCCAGTCGCGGTAATTTTCAGCCGTCATGGCTAGGATTCTCTTGATGTTCTTGTTGGCGGCCTCTACAGCCCTATTCATTTGCGGGCGATAAGGGGATGAGTTCAGATGCTGGATCTTGAACTTAGAAAATAATTGATCAATCAGCTTGTTGTTCAGATTTGTCCCGTTGTCGGGGATGATGGAATCTGGCACACCATATCGGGCGATTATGTCACGTTTGATAAACTTCATAACATTCCGTGCAGTTACACTTGCATATGATGTGGCCTCGATCCATTTCGAAAAGTAATCAATTGCAACCAAGATGAACCGATGCCCGTTTGACGCCTTTGGGTTAATTGGGCCGATTACATCGATGCCCCACATTGAAAACGGCCATGGCTCAGATAACTGATGCAGTTCAGTTGGAGGGACATTTATCTTATCTCCGTGAATTTGACAACGGTGACAACTTCGTACATGCTGAGCACAATCATTCTCTAAGGGGAGCCAGTAATAACCCAGTCTCATTATCTTCTTGGCCAACATATGTCCATTCATGTGAGGGCCACATACTCCCTCATGTATTTCTTGCATTATTCGTGTGGCTTCTGCCGCATCCACACATCTTAGCAGGACCGAGTCATACGATCTTTTGTATAGATTTTCACCGCTGACGAAAAACTTTGAAGCCATTTTCATTAGGAATTTTCGATCAAAGGGAGTGCTTTGTTCAGGGAACTCCTGCCTCTGGACGTATTTCATGATTTCGTAATACCAGGGTCTCCCGTCGAGCTCTTCAGTTATGGTCATGCAGTAGGCCTGTCTTGCCAGGACTTTGATTTTTAAAGGCTCAACTTCTAACCCTCTCGCTGCTTGCAACATAGATGATAGCGTTGCTAGTGCATCAGCGAACTGATTATGAATTCTAGGTAGGTATTCAAACGAGATGTCTTGGAATTTTCCCGCCAACTTTTCTAAGTAACCGTGATAAGGCACAAGTTTGGCGTCTTTTGTCTTCCATTCGCCCAATGTCTGGAGGATTATTAAGGTAGAATCACCGAACACCTTTAGCTTCGTCACTCTCATTTCAATAGCCGCTTGCAGACCGAGGATGCATGTTTCATACTCAGCTATATTGTTGGTACATGGAAACATCAATTTTGCAGCCACAGGATAATGCTGTCCATTTGGGGATATCAAGACTGCCCCAGTGTCGAAGCCTGACAAATTTACAGCTCCGTCGAAGAACATATTCCACGTGTCTTCTTCTACTGCGAGAATTCGATCATCCGGGGGATTATCCCTGCATACTTCTTTAGGACAATCTGCTAACATATCGGCAATCACCCGCCCTTTAACTGATTTTTGAGACGTCACTTGAATGTCGAATTCCGAGATCAAGATTTGCCATTTGGCCAATTTTCCTACCAATGCTGGGCGACTAAGCAAATACTTAATCGGGTCACTTTCGGTTACGAGGAAAGTCTGGTAATGTAAGGTATACTGCCGGAGTCTATGCAACACCCATACTAATGCAGCGCATGTATTTTCTGATTTGGAGTAGTTTTGCTCTGACGTGGTGAACTTTTTACTCAAATAGTAGATGGCTCGCTCCTTCTGGTCATGGGGTTCCTTTTGTGCCAGCATTGCACCTAAGGACTCACTGTTTATTGTAAGGTAGAGAATTAAAGGGTGCCCCGGGACTGGAGGTACTAGAATCGGGGGCTTCATCAAGTATTGCTTTAGGTCTTCAAATGCCAGTCGGCAATCATCAACCCATTTAATTTGTGCGTCTTTCCTGAGAAGTCTAAAGAAGGGTTTTGTAGTTTCAGAAAGCTGGGAAATGAATCGAGCAATGTAATTTAATCTCCCCAGGAGGCTCCAGACTTCTTTTACAGTCGAGGGAGGAGGCATCTCAAATATTGCCTTGGTTTTTGATGGATCTACTTCTATCCCTTCACAGCTCACAATGAATCCAAGTAATTTGCTAGAAGTTGCCCCAAACACACATTTCGCTAGATTCAAGCGCAACTTAAACTGGCGAAGTCGCTCAAATAGTTTCTCCAGGGTTTTCACATGGTTTTCTCCATGTCTGGTTTTAGCGATCATGTCATCGATATATACTTCAATTTCTTTGTGGATCATGTCATGGAAAAGGGTGACCATGGCTCGCTGGTAAGTTGCTCCAGCATTTTTTATGCCAAAAGGCATGACCTTATAATGGAAAGTTCCCCATGGAGTAATGAACGCCGTTTTTTCCTTGTCTTCCTCCTTCATCTTTATTTGGTTGTATCCCAAGAATCCATCCATAAAAGAGAACAGTTTGAACCCTGCAGTACTGTCTACCAGAACGTCTATGTGGGGTAATGGGAAATCATCTTTCGGGCTTGCTTTGTTCAAGTCACGATAGTCGACACAAACACGTATTCGACCATCCTTCTTTTTTACTAGCACAATGTTTGCTACCCAGCTGGGGTATCACGAGACTTCGAGGAAACCCACCTCAAGGAGCTTCATTACCTCTTCTTCAATCTTTTTTGACAATTCTGACTTGGTTCTTCTTAGCCGTTACTTCTTGGGGGCTATATCAGGGTTGGTTGGCAAACTATGCTCCACGATCATTGGATCAAGGCCTGGCATGTCCGTATATGACCATGTGAATACGTCTTGATACCTCTTTAAAAGAGCAATCAGGTCCGCAGCTTCTTCTTCAGGAAGGTTGGCGCCAATCTTTATCTCTCTTGGACCTTCTGTGCTGCCTAAATTGACAGTGACGGTGTCTTCAATGGTAGAGGGCCTTGTTTCTTCATGACGCTCCCAGTCTCGTTGAATTTCATCGGAATTATCAAAGTCATCATCTGAGCTATCAGAATTGCTATCATGGCTATCCACGATGTTGGTTTGGACCGCTCCCATACCCTTGCCTACCGCTAGATTATTCCTGTGTCATAGAGTAGATAGGCTAAGAGGACAAATAAGGTTAGTAGTATGCATGCTCCTTTTTTGGAAATGTGATAAATTGTTCTTGAAGATTTAGGATAAGGAAACATGAGGAGACCCGGGCCTCAGATTTCTTCTTTCATTTGATGGTTGGCTATCATCAACGAGCCGGTTTGGTGTGTCTCCCCATGCCCTCAAAATGTTTTCAACTTTATTTATTAGTAGACGGATTTACAAAGTGATTTCAAAAAATGGTTCCTTGGGTGGAACTGATGTTGAAAACAAAACAAGACAAACTCTTAAAAAATATGTACAGGCTCCCACGTAGGGGAGTATGCGAAGGAAATAAAAAGGATTCTACTCGAGCGGGTCTGCGCCCATTTCCCCTGGCGGTCCTTCATTGATAGCGCCCACGAAGAAGTCTTCATACCAGCTGCCAGCCACTTCTCCCTGTGCTTGCGGCTTTGCATATTCCAGATCATTCATGCCTTCCCATCCATCAGGGACGATGTGGCGATGATGATCATAGAAACTTTGGGAGATTGAGTAATTGACATAGTAGTCAAATTTACCACTTAGCTGACCCAAAGTGTCCATGATCATCTCTCCTCTACGTGCTTCCTTAGCATGCTCAGGGAACATGGTACGAGTGCTGGGTACCACGAGGAGGTGATCCTTGCCAAAACACAGCCACGGAGAGCGGAACGTGAATACCCCAGCATCTAAAAGATCCTGAACCTTGTCTTTCAGGATGGTACAGCCATCTAACGAGTGTCCTAATTCTCCCGAATGATAATCACATTGCTTGGATGGATCATAATCAAGGAAGTACTCGGGAGTAGGATGACTCAGTTCCCTAGTGATTAGCCCTTGCTCTAGGAGGATGGGAAAAACGACGGTCATCGATTTAGGAAGAGGCGAATACTGCCTCATGCTTTTTGAGGACTGAGATAGCCGGACCCCTTACCAGATTGCATCAGTAGGGTCTTCTTCATTTACTACCAAATCTTCATTATGACGAGAGCGGAATGCGCGGGTAGCTTGAGCGAAGTTTTCCATCAAGTGGTGTATTGTCTCGTGTAGTTCATCAACTTGGCGTTGAAGCTGGATGAATGAGAAGTTATCACCTGCTCCTTCTAACTGCTCTTCCTCAATAGCACATATATAAATGTCTCCAAACATGGTGGTCATGTCATCCGGCCCCTCTTTCTTTGAGGGCCAAGTTGTGCCCTCCTGGATTACGGGCAGGTTTGAGCTCTCGGGGTTGAACCAATTTGAAGTATTGATCACTCCTTCCTCTTCACACATCATCCGGGCTGGGCCTGGGAAAGTTTCCTCGAGACGGGGGTATAAAAGGCCAACTTTTTTCTTTGCTTTTTTATCCGGGAGGTATCCTAAACCGACAGTGTAGGGTCTCCTCAGGGCTTTAATAGGTTGACGGATGCCCTGGCCTTCCTTACCAAGTCCTTGTCCTGGAATGAAACCGTGTCCAACCATGATTTTTCCTACCATGATCGCAACACTTGATACTTCGGGGACGAGGGGCAAGGTCCCTCGAGTTTCGTGTACAGTAGACACGAGCTCGAACGATTGATAACTAGCTTCATTCTTGTCACCAGGCTCAACATAAGGAATGGCTGTCTCGTGGTAGATACGGTGGTCTACTTCTCCTCGGACTGTGATTAGCTTTCCTCCAACCACGAACTTCACACTTTGGTGGAGGCTTGAAGGTACTGCTCCTGCGACGTGGATCCATGGGCGCCCTAAGAGGAAATTGAACGCAGTGGAGATATCCATTACTTGGAACAAAATTTTGAATACAGTTGGGCCAATTTGAACGTCGAGCTCAATCTCTCCTACTGTTTCTTTCTTTGTTCCATCAAATGCTCGAACGGAAGTTTTGGGTACTTGGATCCATGATCTGTCTATTTGAAGGCGACAGAGTGTCGCTAGTGGACATATGTTAAGAGCAGATCCATTGTTAATCAGCACTCGAGCAACGTGAGATGCGTTGCATTTGACTGATATGTAGAGGCCTTTGGTGTGTCCTCTACCCTCCTCAGGGATTTCTTCATCAGAGAATGCCATTTGATCTTTCAGTAGGATGGTGCTAACAAATTCCTCGAGTTTGTCATGTTCAATTGTTTCAGGGACATGTACCTCACTTAATACCTTCATAAGGGATTTTTGGTGCTTGACAGATGTCTGAAGCAATTCCAGCAGAGAGATCTGTACTGGTGATTTTCGTAATTACTACACCACATTATATTCGCTTGCCTTAACTACGGCCAAAAACTCCTTGGCTTCTTCGTTGGTGACGGGCTTAGCAGACTGCGTATTTGCGTGAGCATAGGTTCGCCCAGATCTCGTGACTAAACCCACATCAAGGTCATAAGACCATGGTACCACATTGTTACATTCATATTTGTAAGGCTGGGGGATTTCAATGATTATAGCTGCTTCTGCTATCAATGCTTCGATTATATCCTCCGGTGGGGTGGAATCTTTCTTCTTCCTTTCTGCATTTAGCGCGGCACATTCCTCATCCCAGTTGATGAGGACTTGCGATATAGTGGAAACTATGCCGGTGTGACCAGCATGCATGATTACTCCGGCTTTTATCGTTCTTGATACCCTTGCTTTCATTGTCGTAAAAGGTGGTATTTCGTCATTGGAATAATACCCGGTTTCCACTAGCCCTCGATAGATGTCAACAATAGGGGTACTAACATTTCTGATTTGACTGGCTTCAGAACCGAATATCGCATTTACTTTCTCAGCATGATCAGGGAGCGGATTGCTGTGGACATTTGGCTTCGTCGTCTGGAATGAGAATGCTTTAGTATCCAGCAGGTTCTGGATCCGATGTTTAAGGATAAAGCAATCATCAGTTGAATGGCCTACTTCTCCCATGTGATAATTGCATTTTTTGGACGGGTCGTAGTTGGCGAAGCTTTCAGCATTGGGTCGTCTTGGCTCAATCGAGAGGAGATTCTTGTTCTGGAGGATTGCCAAAACCTGGGAAGGAGATCCAGGAAGCGGAGTGAATTGTCTTCGGTTGTTGTAGCGTTGAGGCTGACAGCTATTGGTTTGCTGTTGGCCTGTGTTTGTCTGAACAGTCGGGAGGTGACTGGTATTTGCGGTGTAGGTGGCATTGACATCGCTCAGGGGCTCTTTATCCTTTTTCATGCTGAATCTTCTGCCGACGGGTGTAGGCTCGGTGAACCAGCCATCTCTTAACCCTATCTCTATCTGCTCTCCCACTAGAATGAGTTGATTGAATGATTCAGCGATCGTAGTCACCATTCGGTTGCGGTATTCATAGGGGAGGGTTTTGATGAACATTTTTCTTAATTCAAAGTCAGTCGGTTCGGGACTGATTTGGGCGGCGAGATTCCTCCACCTGATAGCATATTCTTTGAAAGATTCCTGCTTCTTCTTTTCCGTGCGATCGAGATCCTCACGAGAAGGGGTAATGTCCATTATGAATTTGTACTGCTTGAGGAATGCCTTGCTTGCTTCACTCCATGTTTCGATGAGGTTTATGTTTTTCTTGATGTACCACCTCAAAGTAGGACCTACTAGGCTTGACTGGAACAACTGGACCATTAAAGGCACATTATTAACGTACTGGGTCATTCGAACCAAGTACATTTGCAAATGAGCCCTTGGGCAGGTTGTGCCATCGTATTTCTCAAATTCAGGCATCTTAAAATTTTCGGGCATTTTGACTTTGGAGTAGATGGAGAGGTCTGTTGGAGTAGGATCATGTAGGCCTTGCAGTTGCTTTATCCTTTATTCAAGCTTCTCCAGACGCTTATCATGCTCGGTCTCAGACGAAATGTTGGGTTTTACTTTCTCAACCATGATTTGGTGTGCGTCGTCCTCCAATTCAAGCATGCTATCATCAGTATCTCTTCCTTGTTCTCCTCGGGTGGATGATTGCGGTAATACTACTTCGATTGAGGCTGGGGTAGGAGTCAATTTGCCCTGAATGGAATCTACTTGCTTTGAGAGTTGTTGAAGCACATTGAAGACCTGCTTCAATTTTCTTTCCATAATCTCGACACGGCTTGGTACATTTTCTTCAGCCATCCAGGCTTTTAGATTTGGTGAATATGGCTATGCTGTGATTACCTGTTAACACAGGAAATGGAGAAAATGTAAATAAAGGAAACACATGGAACACTGGCTCATGGCAAGGGTCAAGTCATTCTTATTTATTAAGAGATTTATACAATGCCAAAAGGATTTTTGATACAAGTCAGGACGACCCTAAACATTCACATTAAAACACACATCAAAAGGCCACGACGCCCATTTTTATATGCGATGGGAAGTCTCGATCTTGCAACGCCGTTTGCTCTTTTGAGATAACTTTGATATGCGCCTCTTGCTGGTCTCCAAACTTTCTTCAAGAGACTTGATCATTTCTTGCTTGGTAAGTTTGCTGCTTACATCAGGGATTACCGGCTGCAACTTCTTAGGAATCCCATGGTTGAGGATGTAAAAGGTGGATGCATGATGGGCCTTTTCTTGTCCCTTCAATCTTTTGGGTACAATAATCCTCTCTGGGTGGCATCTATCCCATGCATTCTGAATTATGCTGATTTCCTCTGAGTAGTCATAACCGGTGGGGTTGAAAGAAACCCGAAATAGTCCTGTCTTGAGTGGCGGCGGGACTTCTTGAAGGGTCTTGTATTGGCGAGCTACCCTATATGGATAGTATGAGGTAGCTCCGGAGAGGCCCAGCAGTGGGATGGGATCGTAATAATCAAGCGCGAAACGTGCCTCGCTTGCAAGGAACCACTTAGTTCGCCATATGAATGTCTCTGGGACTGGGTTTTTTAATAAGTTAATCCATCGATAATATTCTTCATTGGGAGAATATTTCTCCAAGCTTTGGAACTTTTGCAGTGGGTGCTTGAACTCATTGATTTCAAATATTTGCATTAGGTGCCCAAATCCTTTGATATGGGAAAAGAACCACATTTGTAAAATTTCTGGGGCAGCTCTCATGATCTTTTCTTTTTGATCTTTGAAACGATTAAGGGATAAAAATGTTTCGGCTAAAACCATGTTTACATATCCCGCTCCAAAAGTGATTTGATTTATTATCCCCACGATTGAAGGATTTATGGCATTCTTTCTATGGGGAAAGATAATAAATCCAAAGAATGCCAAAAGGAAGATCTTGGTTTTTTGGGACATTGACTGTTTTTCAAAGCATTCGGTTAAGGATGATAGCGGGAAAGCATTGTTGTTGGTTCTAACAATTTCTCTTACTGAATGATTTTTTAAAAAACGTGATAGACTGACTATGGGGTCAATGCCAATTTGTGGCTTAGCAAGCTCTGCTCCCAGGGGCATTTCTATGGCGAGACTGTATTCCTCCAAAGTGGGAGTCAGTTCAAATTTGCCAAACACGAAAGTGGATGTTTCCGGACACCAGAAATGTGGCAAGGCTTGCATGATCCCAGAGTGAATATTGATTTGGAGCAATGGGAGGAGATGACCAATCCTCATTTTGACACGCTCTTGGCCGAGCTGATCTAACTGATTCCACCACCTGAGGAGCTCTTTCTTTGGGGCAGGAATGAACTTGATATCGATTCTTCCCATCGCATTAAAAAAAGAGGCTACACAACCTGACCCTATTTTGCCATGAGCCATAAAAGATTAAGTAAAAGTAAACAAATTACTTTGCTTTTAAATAAAATGGCAAGGGCAAAGACATACAGATGGGATGTGCAGCTCGATTTCTAACTCAGAAGGCTTGATGAAATTAAAAGGGTATCCGCCCGTCGCAGTCTCGCGTTAGCAGCATACCCCCTTAACCTCGGCTAAGAAATTCGGGGAAAAGAAAGGCAACCTCTACATCGCAGTCTCGCGTTCGAGGTCGTATCTTTCTTAACACCATCCTAAAAATCCTATGGCGGCCCAGGTCCGGCGGCCGGGTTGTGTGTGCCATGTGTAGCTAAAATAGTAAAGCATGCACAATAATTTATAATCACAAAACAATATATAAAGTTATGATAAATTTCTAAACTTTTGACCTGCATAAAGAAAAAAACCTAAGTCAGTAAAGAATTTAAACAAGACAAAAATGGCCTAAGTCCTCGAAGTCCCCAGCGGAGTCGCCAAGCTGTCGTGACCTCTTTTTTTGGGCGCCCGAGATCGGGTACGAGCGTCTAAGGAGGCTAATGGCTCGGCTGAATTTATTTATGCCCGGACTCTCCCAAGTCCATCAATTCACGACTTAATGGTTCAAGTTTTTAACTTATAAATCAAATTTTAAAATGGAGTCGCCACTAATCGATTTGGGGTGGGTTGATTAGAAACCCAAGTGTAGTATCGGGAGAAATACTCACTCCTGCGCAACTAGAGAAATTAGGATCGGGGACTTGATTACACTAGCTAATCACTAATGCCCTTTCGGTACCTAATCTTGTTTAAACCCTGAGGTTTTTTGGATGTTCGAGGGATTTTCCATGCATTTTTGGGAGGAAAAACATTTTCTAGGTCTTTTTCTAATTTTTTTTGGACACAAAAGGGATTTTTTTGGGATTTTTTGGTATTTTTGGGAAAATACATGTCTTTTTTGGCTTTTTCTGAAGTTTTTGACATTTTTTGGTTTTTTCATGAATTTTTGGCTTTTTTTGGATTTTTGACATTTTTGGAAAATATTAAATATTTTTTATTTTTTTTATTTTTCGGAAAATAAAATATTTTTTGACATTTTTAGAAAATAAATTTTTTTTTTTTATTTTTCTCGATTTTTGGTAATATAAAACATTTTTTAAATATTTTTTGAAAATAAAACATATTTTGAATTTTTTTGATTTTTTGAAATAAAATATTATTTATTTATTTTAAAAAAATTATTTTATATTAAAATAATATAAAAACTGACCCGATCCGTTGGGTCCGGATCCGCTTTTTATCTTTTTTTTTAATCTTAATTAAAACGACGCCGTTGGGTCGACCCGGTTCCTCCGAACCCTACCCGACCCGGACCAGCGATCCGAATGGGTCAAACCCTAGGGTTTGCGAATCCGCGGCGCCGAGGAAGAGACTGAAGGGATCCGACGGCGACGATGGCCACGGCGGTGACGGCGACGATAGTTGGAACCACGACGACGGCGACGGTTTTTACCTTTTCTTGAACGGAGGCGAGGGAGGCGACGACAGGAGTTGATCTACAACAGTGGCAGCCACGGCGAGGGCAGATTGATCACGATGACCGCGGCGGACGACGACGGTGTCGGTGGGTCCTGGACAGTTAGATCCGACCAGATCTGGCGCCGAGTTACCTTCTCTCTCCCTCGGGTTCGCCCTTCGAGCTCCCCGAAGTCTCTCAGGGACCCCTCCGAGCTCACCACACCACGGCCGGCCAGAACTCGAGCTCCCTGAAGTCTCTCAAGGGACCCCAAGCTCCGGTGGCCTCTCCCTCTCTTTCTCTCTGTGCGTGTCTCTGGTTTTTGGTCTCTTTCTTCCTCGACGGTGGCCCCCCTCTATTTATAGGCGCGGGAGTGGCCGGTCGGCGAGGCTTCGACCCGACGGTTGGACCGCCGTTCCATCCACCATCATCACCTCCTCCGATCACGTCCCGTCGACGCCACCTGCTCCTCTGCTTTGCACGCGACTGTCGTCTACTCATCCCCTTCCCCTTCGTCGCGCCCCTCTGCGCGTGCGCTACAGAGGCGCGAGGAAGAAGAAGACAGGGAGGGGCCGGGCTGAGGCGAAATGGGCCGAGGCCCACGCGGGGAGGGGCTGCTTTCGCTTTTTTTTTTTTTTTTTGTTTGCTTTTTTTTTTATTTATTTATTTATTATTAAAAAGGAATGGAGAAAGTAAAATAAAATAAAATGCCGTGACTTGGAAAGTGCTCTTTAGGGCCTTATTTTACACTAAGTTGGCCATTTCAGGCACAGACTTGAGACAGGGTCTAATATGAGCCCCCATTTGAGGAAGTGGCCATATTTCAGGCCATATTTGAAATTTTCCTTATATTTTATATTGATTAATTAATTTCACAGAAATGGATAAAGAGAAAGTATTTTAGGTGTACTTTTAAATGACAACCTAGCGAGCAAGTCACACAAGGAAAACGCTGACCCTAGAGGAACCAGGGGTTCGCTACTCATGTGGACTCCTCTAGCGAGTCGGATAAGGAAAACCCTAACCCTATGAGCTTTGGACCATAGGGAAATGAAGTCTACATTATTGTGAATCGACGATTCTATTGGACCGCCCGGGAACCAAACTTGACTAACTGATCCAATCCGATTCTAGAAATTGGTAACCGGTCCTTCTAGCTTGGTTCTCAATTCCAAGGTGCAACTGAACCAGATTAAAAACTGATCACTCCTACTAAACTATGCCCATTATGACACATTCCTAAATATTTTTTTATAACACCAAAAATCTCAAATTTATATATTTATGATATAATTACCATTCATCTAAGTTCTATTAATGAGAATCATAAAAATTTGTCTATATGGACACCAACAAACAATATTGACATGGCACCCACATGTCTTAAATAAAATAAAAATAACAATGTTTTGACTGAAAAATCATGCAACGGAACCTTGATAGAGGGAGAGTAAATGTGTCACATAGATATAAGTTTACGATTTTTTTATGTTCCAAGAAAATTTTAGGGTAAATATGTCTCGGTGAACATGGTCTGGGGTTTTTAATGTCATAAAAAAGTTTAGGATGAATATGTTGTAATAGGTATAATTTGGAGTTTTTTGTGCTTTTTCCCTGTAAATCTGCATGACCTCTTGAATTGAGAGTGAAATGATCATTTTATTGGCAAATTACTAATTCGATATGTTTCTATCTGTTCAAACAATTCAAAGTTTCTTGTACGTTTATCAAATGAAGTTACTTTCGTCCTATTTCCCTCTCGATTCTATATTGTAAAGTTACGGAATCACCACATGTAAATTTTGATTTTTCGCAATATACTTATAAGAGAAACGACCAATAAAGATCTGTTTATTTATAGATGTGATCCTTGTGTCAGTAAACAATGAATATTATTTTATGCATGGAAAAATCATCCTCGATTTTCTGAGTTCTTTTAATAGATTATGAATCTTGCTTGAAATATTCTGTAAAGTATGATATATATGCCCATAACACAAAGTATTTAATTTAGATATTTTATTGAATCTTACTATTTGATTTGCACTCTCAATTCATGATCCCCGATTTCATTATTTAATTCACAATACAAATATCCATTCAACAACTATCCCTATCTCTTCCCGGCCGCTATCTTTGGAGTAGTACGGCCGACAAAACTATGGATTTTAATGAGTTTGGACTGTGACCCATAACCCAACCCACTTGCGATACTCTCTCTCCTTCTATTACCCTCACTGGATCTCGCCCGCTCCCCACTTCACGGCTTCCTCGTTCTCACTTGCAGCCTCTGTTGCTTCACGTGCAGTACCTGCTTGAGCTTCTGCCTCACTTGCCGCCCCTTGTTGATCTGCTTGAGCGCATCCGTCCCCTTACGTGTTCGATCTAGTGCCTCAGTGAGCTCGTCAATTGCCTTCGTCGCCTCGAGCTCGTCCCTCTTCCAGACCTGGATCAAGGCCTCTGTGGACTCAAGTTGGGACTGTAGCTCTGAGACGAGGACACTCAACATGGAGGCTCTGCTCCGGGCATCTCAATATGGCCTGTGGAGGGCGAGAGTCTAGCCATGACTGCATCGCTCTGTCTCTGGCTTTCTTGATCTTATTCTTCGTTCTGGTGAGTTGGATGAGTGACATCCATGTCTCTCCGTGTTTGCAAATTTAGCAGTAATAATCCTTTGGATATGTGTCAATTCATGTCCCAGACTGTGTTGACTTCATCCGGATAAGGCTTCTTACCCATAGTATTTCGATTTAAACAATGTTCTATCAATTCTGAGTAATGTCTTTGTTCCTCATATATCAAACACCTCCCTAGACCCTGCATTGCAGGGGACGCCCATGAACTACTAGGTGAACATGAAAGGCTTTGTCAGTTAAATATCTGGTTATTATTGTCCTCTTTTTTGTTCCTGTATTTTACATCAACTTATATAAATTGCTCCATATCTTGTTTATGTCTCGAAATCTTAATGGTATAACTCTTGGCTTTGAGTAATTAACTGCAACTTCTAGCTTAAATGATCTGGCTTGACTGAATAATTGTCATCTCTTATTTGCCACTATTAGCCAAAAACATCAATGTTCTAGATATGATGTGAACTTTCAGGAACCAGCGTTTCAAATCAAACACCACTGTTCTGTACTACTTTGTCTTGCATAGTTGCAAGTTTGGATACTGATTGAATCAATGATTGAATTGTTGAATCCACTTCTCATGGAGCACAACTATGGTAATTTGAACGAGGCACTTGCAAGAGGACACCACTCATGGACTGCTCAACGTTAAAGGTGATGATGTTATGTTCATTGGCCATGAAATGACGTTTTTAATGTGCTTCATAAATATGGGTCGGGTTTGGAGCGGGTATGGATCGCTGAATTTACATTGCATATAAATGGCTCAATTTGGGTCGAACCATTTCGACCCGACCCACATATTTGACTGGTCTAATAACTGAAAAGAGATTATCGGAGGTTGTACAGATTTGAGGATCTCAACTTTGGCAGGTCAAGATGTGGAGATGGATGGGTTCCTTATCCTTACATGTTGGAAAAAAAGCTTGCAGTTGAAGGCATGCACGAGTACTCTCGCCTTCCCTCTGTAAGTCGTCAACTCCTTCCATGCATCTGCAAAGCCCTTCGTGTTCCATCCAAGAGTCTGGTTTGGCAAATCAATTAACGGTTCTCGAATCATGTGAGAGAACGTGCAATTCTGGTGAGTGATGACCCGAGAAATCTTGATGATGCCCTATTTTTATTCGAGAGAATGAGCAAGATGAAGCCTTTGCCATAAGCCAAGGATTTTGCCCTACCACTAGGGGTCACGGCACAGATGTAATGTTTCTCAATTGCAATATGTACGATCGAGCGGATTCATTTATTGAGAATTAAACGTGACTTCTTTCATCTAAAGGTCCTCGAGTTATCTGTGCTGTTTGAGACTGGTTGATTTCCAGTTTTCCGTGGGCCGCACAATGTTGAAACTTGGGCCCTGCATGTTTTTGTTTCTCAAAAGTGTTTATAAACACTTTTTCTGTTGTTTTGGTCGATGGAACAAAAAAAAAACAAACTCTCGTTTGTTTGCGTTTCTCTCTCTTCTTTTTTTGTTTTTTTGTTTTAACACACAAAAAGAACGAAACGAGAAACAAAAAAAAAGTTGTTTCTCGTTCCAGAAACAATTTTGAAGAAACAATTCTTTGTTTATATTTCTTCTTCTCTCTCTTCTCTTCTCTTCCTCTTTTCTTCTTCTTTCTCTTTGGCCAGTCGCCGGCCTCGGCCTCGGCCTCGGCCATGGCCGGCCGTCGAGGGCCGGGGACGCCGTTGAGGGTCGGCGACCTCGCCGGAGCGTCGCCGGCCCCTGGCGAGGCTCGGCGCGGGCGAGCTCGAGCCTCGCCGGATCTGGGCGAGCCCGAGCTCGCCCAACCAAGGTGAGGCTCGGCCTCGCCCGCGCCGGCGACGCCGAGCCTCGCCTTGGCTAGGCGAGCTCGGGCTCGCCGAATCTGGGCGAGCTCGAGCTCGCCCAGCCATGGCGAGGCGCGGCCTCGCCGGATTTGGGCGAGCCCGAGCTCGCCCAGCCAAGGCGAGGCTCGGCGTCGCTGGCGCGGGCAAGGCCGAGCCTCGCCGTGGCTGGGCGAGGCTGCCGGCCGAAAGAAAAAAAATAAAAAATAAAGGAAAAAATGAAAAATGAAAATAAAAATATTAAAAAATTAAAAGAAACAAAAAAAGAACAAAAATTTACCAAACGTGTTTCTGTTTATTTTTTATTCCCGGAACAAATTTACCAAACGCATCTTTTTGTTCAAAAAGTGTTCCCCGGAACAGAAACACTTTTTTTTGTTTCTATTCCTTGGAACAAAAAAAGAACAGAAACGTTACCAAACAGCCCCTTGGTTGCCATACTGATTTGCTTACTTTCAACACTTTGAGTAATGCCTGTCTTAGACGGAGTGAATCAGCTCAACCTATGAGGCTGCTCAACTGAGTCCAGCAAGTGCGCATCCAATCCCATCTACGTGCTTATTGTTGGTGTTTCATGAATCATGTATAAGAAAATTAACGAAATAAACGCAGCGGAAACAACTATATATTTTACACATGATTCTCCTTAGGCGTTGTTCGTGCGTTTTAATCAAAAATCTAAACATAAAAGGGAGTTAAATGAAATACCTCTCGAAGCGCGCTTTGAAACAAGTCGGTTCGGATGTTCTACAGTACGAGTCCCACAAGCGTCGGACCTCTAGTTCAGACACACCAACAACGAACGTCGAACGGAAGAGAGAATTTTCGGATATCCACCACTTCGATCGTGCTAGCAATCACGTGGAAAGAATCTGTCGTATTCTTGGTGTATAGTAGTCACGGCCCCAACGAGAGAATTGTTTCTCTTCCTCGTGTCTCAAAGACAAAAGAACACGCACGCACTTTGCTTTCTATTTTCAGCAAAGCATCACTGATTTCTCGCTTGTGTTTCTCTTGAACAAAACCAAAACCACACTAACTCTTTTCTCTGTTTTTCAACAACCTTTTCAACTCTCGTCCCTCATTCATTTTATATTAAAAAAATGACCAGCAACGGTTGCTGATCAATGGACGATCAGCAACCGTTGCTGATCATCCATAATGGACGATCGTGCATGAGCAACCGCTCATGCACGAACGTGGCATGATGGTCAGCGGTTGCTGACCATCAATGCTACGTGCATAATGGTCAGCAACCGCTGACCATTACGCTTCGTGCATGTGCACGAATTCGTGCACATGCATGAAGCTTTTTTTTTTTTTTTTAAACAAACAAGTTAATATAGGGCATAATATTACTAACAATCTCCCACTTGCACTAAAGCCAACTTGTTTGGTATGTTAACATATATCGACTTTGGGCATGCGTGTGCATCATATGCAAGTAGGCTCGTGACTATGATACAAATTAAATTAAATCTCATTTAATTTAATTTCAAATCGACTCAATTCGATTGTAGTAATTGCAAACACATTTGCAAAAATATTTCTCTCTTGTTCCACATCATCCTAGTTGTTTATAGTGTGTGACATCCCTAGGTTCATCACTAAGCTGGTAGTAAGACTTGTACTAACACATTAGTACTTCCAAAAGAATTAATTGTCCCGATTAATCTTTTAGGTCCTACAAGCCACGATTGACATCTAGCAATATGTCATGGCTACCCAGATAGTGTGAATACTTTAAGAACGTAATGAACCTGTCAGCTTTGGCTACAGTGTAATTCAATCCCTCTGTCTTACTATGTCCCGATCAAACAAAGACCATGGAATATTTGTCAAGTCATTAATTCGATCATATGCACAAATCTAATTGACATGCATTTTATTCGAGACATAAACAATTTATTCTCGGTTACAACCCCGGCCGAGGATTTCAATGCAGTGTCACAATTAGATCGCATAGGACATCATTATCATACCTTGCATATAACAAGGAGACAGATTCCATATTGCGCACACGTGTAACTTTGTATATGAACAAACTATGACCATCAGGTATAAAGACGAATCGACGACCCGGCATTATGTGCACCCGTGAACCATAGTTGTTCAATACACAAGTTAACACTGTGCCTCAGGTCTAAAGATTATTTACACAAGACCAAAGCATGAACAATTAGACATTGACCACGCTAAAAGCTTCCATGTCGCTAATCGTTCCATATGCGTCACGTTCAGTGAATTTGTCTGATACAAACACCTGTGTTCTAACTTAGGCATCATAATACCCAATGACATATGACTCATCATTCCCTTAAGTATCCAATACTTAATTGCGAAGTTAAGAACACACCGGTCTCAACAGGATTATTAATATCCACTTAATAATCCATCGACCGGGAACAATTTAAAGATTCAGTCTAACTATGAACCCGTCACATATATTCTTGACGTCTCAAGAATAGGTCTAGTTGCAACTGATCTTATTGAATCATTCATCAATATAAAATACTTGGACAAATGAATGAATACGTCGTTGCCATTAATTAAATAATAATAATGAAAGTACAACTGAAATCCCTAATATGTAACTATTACATAGTAGCTTTAGGGCATACATCCAACAATTTCCCAGTTGCACTAAAGCCAACTTGTCTGGTACCTCAAACCCATTTTGTCAATATGTCTTTCAAAAGAAGACTGAGGTAAGGCCTTAGTGAAGGGATCTGCCACGTTTTCTGCTGAGGCAATTTTCTGCAATGCGATATCACCTCTCCCAACAATTTCTCTGATGAGATGGAAGCGTCTCTCAATATGCTTGGACTTCTGGTGAGACATTGGTTCCTTAGCTTGAGCTATCGCCCCATTGTTGTCACAAAACAATGTGATCGGTTGCTCAATTGAAGGAACGACTCCAAGTTCAGAAATGAACTTCTTCATCCAAGCGGCTTCCTTTGCTGCTTCAGAAGCAGCTACATACTCTGCCTCAGTGGTGGAATCGGCAGTTATGCTTTGTTTGGAACTTTTCCAACTAACTGCACCACCATTGAATGTGAAGACAAACCCAGACGTAGACTTATAATCATTAGGATCCGATTGAAAATCGGAATCGGTATAAGCTACAACTTTAAATTCTCCTTCTCCATATATCAAGAATAAATCTTTAGTCCTTCGCAAGTACTTAAGAATATTCTTGATTGCTATCCAGTGTTCTTCTCCTGGATCAGACCGATATCTGCTAGTAATACTTACAGCATGCGCAATATCAGGTCTAGTACGTAGCATAGCATACATTATGCTTCCAATAGCGGATGCATATGGTATCTTTGACATCCGCTCTCTTTCTTTAGGAGTGTTGGGACACATCTCCTTAGAAAGACGGATCCCTTGCCTAAAAGGCAATAATCCTCTCTTGGAACATTGCATGTTAAACCGTGTTAACACTTTGTCTATGTACGTAGATTGTGAGAGGCCAATCAATCGTCTTGATCTATCTCTATAGATCTTGATACCTAAAATGTAGGTTGCATCTCCTAAATCTTTCATGGAGAATTTCTGTGACAAGAATAGTTTTATCGATGATATCATTGGTACATCATTTCCAATCAAAAGTATATCATCGACATACAAACCCAGAAATGCAATTGCACTCCCACTGATCTTCTTATATACACAAGGTTCATCCGGATTTTTGATGAAGCCAAACGATTTGACTACCTCATCAAAACGGATGTTCCAACTTCTGGAGGCTTGTTTGAGTCCATACATAGATCTCTTAAGCTTACACACCTTCCGTTTTTCACTATTGGATTCAAAACCCTGTGGTTGTTCCATATAGATGTCCTCATCGAGAAAACCATTTAGAAAAGCCGTTTTGACATCCATTTGGAATATCTCATAATCAAGGTGTGCAGCTATAGCCAACATAATCCGAACGGATTTTAGCATGGCCACAGGTGAGAAAGTTTCGTCATAATCAATTCCTTCTTTTTGACGATATCCTTTCACCACCAGTCGTGCTTTGTAAGTTCTAATTTGACCTTCAGCATTCATCTTCCTCTTAAAGATCCAATAACATCCATTTGGTACAATACCATCAAGCAGGTCAGTCAAGGTCCATACCTCATTGGAATACATTGAATCCATTTCGGATTTCATGGCTTCTAGCCATTTACCAGAATCGATGTCCAACATCACCTCCTCATAGGTTTTAGGATCACCGGGTTGATCACTTTCATTCACAATGAATAATGGTTCAATATGATCAACCGAGTGTCTATAACGAGCAGGTGGGCGAGACATTCTCGCACTTCTCCTAAAAGGTTATGTATCAGAAGCTCCCACTGAATCAGAGATTGGTATTTGAACTTGGTTGTTTGATACTTCATTATTTTCTTCTTGTAAGACTATTTTCCGCCCAGCACCACTTTCTTGGATGAACTGATTCTCCAAGAAAGAAGCGTGCTTGCATACCAAAATTCTTTGGTCTGAATGAAAATAGAAATAATATCCAAGAGTTTCCTTTGGATATCCAATGAAGCGACCTTGTTCAGATCTTGCCTCCAATTTTTCCACTTTCAGCTTTTTCACAAAAGCTGGACAACCCCAAATCTTAATATGATTAAGACTAGGTTTCCTACTATGCCATATCTCATAGGGCGTAGTTGGAACAGATTTGGACGGCACTCTATTCAGTATATATACAGCTGTCTCAAGGGCATATCCCCAAAGGGATATTGGCAAATCGGTGTAACTCATCATAGATCGTACCATATCTAATAAAGTACGATTTCTTCGTTCAGATACACCATTATGTTCTGGAGTTCCAGGAGGTGTCCATTGTGATAAAATGCCATTCTCTTTAAGAAAGTCCAGGAATTCAGTACTAAGGTATTCACTTCCTCGATCTGATCAAAGAGCCTTAATACATTTTCCTGTTTGTTTCTCAACTTC